>JAEOAD010000005.1:13070000-13072500 GCA_036365145.1 Orientallactaga sibirica
TGCCTGGCAAACTTTTAAATTTTTTTAAAAAAACTTTTTATTTATTTGCAAGAAGAGAGAGAATAGAGAGATGGGGAACAGAGAGAATAGGGCACCACTGCCACCAGATGCTGCAAATGAACTTCAGATGCATGTATACCAGATGCATCTAGCTTATGTGGGTCCTGGAGAATCGAACCTGTGTCTTTTGGTTTTTCAGACAAATTCCTTAACCACTAAGCTATCTGTCCAACCCACTATTTACTAACTTTTACCTAAACATTTCCAAGCTGGAAAGAGAACTGAGATAGAAGACTTACATGCTCAGGATGGCATCATAACTCCATGGTACTCTACCTTTCTAACTCTACAGTAAAAATATCTCAGTGATAAACGAGTTTTCAAGATATTCATTTAAATAGATTGCTCTAAATTAAAAATCCAATACTAATATACCCAGGCCATAACAATAATCGTAACTTAAAAGAGACTGTGTAAATGCCATTCTATCCTTAGCTTGTGCAGGCTGTGGGGAAACTACCATCTGGGAGCTAATGGCCTTGAACTAGGCTGATGGATCTGTAGATCATATCCTAGACCACAGCATGCAGCTCAGGAAAGCATCCTCTGATCCCTGCTTCCAACCAGGGACTTGATCACATTTCATAAGTAGCTTTATGAGGGGAGATCAGCAGGAGCTTAATTGAGAAATCAACCTTAATCTGCCATCTTAGGCTAGTACCTTAAGGTAAGTATCATTTTATACATAATAACATTTTCAACAACAGGAAGACTGAGGCAACAATATAAGATGACTGGGTGCTCATATTGAATGCAAAAAGAGAGAGAGAGATTGAATAAAAACATTTAATATTCACATAGATGAAAATAAATATAAAATTCAGTGCATTTGAAAACAATGAATGTGAGAAGAGCACTGAAAATGAAAGTTTTAAAAGAATAACACTGGTGACATGAAAACACACTGGCATGGCATTCTGAATAATAAAAAATTCCATGGAGGTCTTCACACTCATAAAGAATGTGCTTTGGATATTTAAAAAATGATGTAAGAAAATTACCAATGGTAACTAATAGAAAAAAAGCCAATTAAATATTCTAGAATGAAAATACAAATTCATCGAAATATAGGTTCAGTATAATGCACACAGTGCAATATGTTTTGCAAATAGTATAATTAGGAATTAATTTATCACATTTTGAGTGATTGTATCATAATTATATCATAATTATATCTCTAAAACAATACTAATATAAATGGGAAAAAACCTTTTCAGTTACCAAGAGTAAGTAACAGTATTGAGAAAACTGATTAAAATAAAAGATATTTTAGAATCAGTATTGTATAAAATAATGACTCAAAAATGAAAATAAAAGACACGGCATCGTAGTAGAAAAGTAAACCAAGGGCCAAGTATTATGAAAGAATGAATAAGTAATAAGAAGCATACTGATGTTTTTCCAGAGAAGAAACCATGCAGAGATTATTTATTCCAATCATTAGAGTATAAACCTTGTTGGAAGTGGTTAAGAAATCTATGCTGTTGGGGCTGGGGAGATGGTGAAGCAAGTGAGTGCTTTCTGTGCAAGGATGCTGGCCTAAATGGCCTTGATTAGCCCTGAGTTCGAGTCCACAGCACCAAGGTGAACAGCTATGTGTAGTCATGTGTGCCTGTAACAACTCTAACCCTGTGGATATCAGACACCAGAGAATTCTTGGGGCTGGCTGGTCAGTCAGTCTGATGGGAAACTCCAGCTGTGTTTTGGTGAGAGATCCTTTTCATGGGAATATGGGAATGAGCAACGGAAGAAGACACCTTCGTTCTCCTCTGGCTCCTGCACATGTCCCTGCATGCACACATAAACCTGCCAGAAACCGCACCACACACATCACCTTATAATATAACACACGCATGTGCAGAAATGAAGGAAAGAAAATCTGTGCTTCTGTGGCTCGTGTGGGAATGATGCTATGGGTCAGCTGAGCAAGAACAGTGGCTTCAATTGCAGAACAATATAGAATCAGGACATCCTCTTCCATATCTGACCCTCATGGTTTCCAACCACAGTGCTGTGCCTGACGTCAAGGTAAACTGGCCGCCTTCCCATTGAGCTGCGCATTCCTGTGCATTTACTTGGAGATAAGGGACAGGTTTCTAGAAAGACAAAGCCTTACATGGACAAGGTGCTTCCCATGCCAGAAAGGCAAGCTGGAGGACAGGCAACTCCACAGGGCCTGCTTATTTAGCCTGACTCATTCTTTTAAGAGACTACTTTTCTGCTTTCTGAGTGCTACGGATTTTCCTCTTATAATCATTCCCAGCCTGGTACAGCAAACTGAAGACTTATGGGAAATATATTTGCATCATAGATATACTGACATAGGGCAAATCAGCTTCTTGCACTCTTAATAAATTTTAACGTAAATGTAGAGAAGTCTATAGGACTTTGATAGGAGAATCTTAAGTTGTTTTTTCTCAGATACATAAGGGGTAATTTA